>OX421265.1:19652270-19653325 GCA_949125355.1 Agriopis leucophaearia | reverse complement strand
CTAACCTAACCTAACCTAACCTAACCTAACCTAACCTAACCTAACCTAACCTAACCTAACCTAACCTAACCTAACCTAACCTAACCTAACCTAACCTAACCTAGACCTAACCTAACCTAACCTAACCTAACCTAACCTAACCTAACCTAACCTAACCTAACCTAACCTAACCTAACCTAACCTAACCTAACCTAACCTAACCTAACCTAACCTAACCTAACCTAACCTAACCTAACCTAACCTAACCTAACCTAACCTAACCTAACCTAACCTAACCTAACCTAACCTAACCTAACCTAACCTAACCTAACCTAACCTAACCTAACCTAACCTAACCTAACCTAACCTAACCTAACCTAACCTAACCTAACCTAACCTAACCTAACCTAACCTAACCTAACCTAACCTAACCTAACCTAACCTAACCTAACCTAACCTAACCTAACCTAACCTAACCTAACCTAACCTAACCTAACCTAACCTAACCTAACCTAACCTAACCTAACCTAACCTAACCTAACCTAACCTAACCTAACCTAACCTAACCTAACCTAACCTAACCTAACCTAACCTAACCTAACCTAACCTAACCTAACCTAACCTAACCTAACCTAACCTAACCTAACCTAACCTAACCTAACCTAACCTAACCTAACCTAACCTAACCTAACCTAACCTAACCTAACCTAACCTAACCTAACCTAACCTAACCTAACCTAACCTAACCTAACCTAACCTAACCTAACCTAACCTAACCTAACCTAACCTAACCTAACCTAACCTAACCTAACCTAACCTAACCTAACCTAACCTAACCTAACCTAACCTAACCTAACCTAACCTAACCTAACCTAACCTAACCTAACCTAACCTAACCTAACCTAACCTAACCTAACCTAACCTAACCTAACCTAACCTAACCTAACCTAACCTAACCTAACCTAACCTAACCTAACCTAACCTAACCTAACCTAACCTAACCTAACCTAACCTAACCTAACCTAACCTAACCTAACCTAACCTAACCTAACCTAACCTAACCTAACCTAACCTAA
>OX421265.1:19629770-19642270 GCA_949125355.1 Agriopis leucophaearia | reverse complement strand
AAATAGTTTAATTTAAGACAAGGGACACCACCATGTCCACCTTCAGGACACCGGCAAAAGTGGCCAAAGACACGGAGGACGCGACGGCGGCTGGCCCCGCAGTAGCGACAGCTTTGCCCCCGCGCCCGAATGTTAGGAGAAGCATTGGTGAGTGGGAGTCTTGCAAGTCGGACCCCCAAAGCAGCCTTTCTCCTAACAAGACATTCACGATGGGAGTCCCGAAGCCAAAACCGACAGCAGCTCCTAGGGAGTCGATAGGGGCTTCGGAAAGCCCACCGAACAGACCTAGGTCTAAAGTGTCCGGAAGGGTGGCGGAGGCAAAAGCTTGTCTCCTCAAAATCAAGTTGAACCTCTCCAACTCCCGGAACCTGAAGACAGACATCAAAGTAGCGGTTACCCAAGCAGTTGATCGTCTGTTTGAGCTTGTGAAGGAGGCTGACTGTGCGAACAGTCAGAACCCCAACACACAGCAACAGGTCCGGGAAAAGGAAGAGACGACAAAGAACATTGTTCCCTCATCATCTTTCCCAGATTCCTCTCTGGAGAGGATGATGAGGAAACACATGGAACTAATTGAGGAGAACACCAGAAAGGTGACGTCCCTGAACGAGTCCCTGAAGTGTCGGCCCGTTGCGGAAGGACACGATGAAGCGCAGGCCGAAAACATTGGCAAGCTACTGGGCGAAGTGCGGATACTACGCCAGACCTCTGAAGAGACGAAGCAGACGGTCTCCTCGCTGAAAGAGGCCGTTCCTTCGTACGCGGAGGTCTTGGCCAGACCCAACAGTACCACCTCTCCGACAAAACCTCGCCCGAAGCACTCGCTCATCGTGTCCTCAGAAGATGATCAGGACACTAGTGACCTGGTGCTCGGAAAGGTCCGGAAAGCTCTGGATGCTAAGACCACTGGGATTCAGGTCACTAGGGTCCAGAAAGTCCGTGACCAAAAAGTGGTGCTGAGCTGCAGCAGCAGAGAGGAGCTGCAAAAAGTTAGAGCCAAAATTGCAGCAAAGGGACAAAATCTCAAGGTAGAGGAGGCCAAGAATAAGGACCCCCTTGTTATTGTGAAAAACGTTCTGAGCTTTAACAAGGATGAAGAGATCGTGGCTTCCCTAAAGTCACAAAACGCCAGCCTCTTCCAAGACCTGCCGGACGAAGACTTCAGGGCCATGGTGAGATACCGACGTAAGGCCAGAAATCCACATGAGAACCACGTCGTGCTCCAGGTGTCGCCAAAACTGTGGCAAAGGCTAACACAAGCCAGACGAATTCACGTCGATCTACAGTATGCGGCAGTCCAGGATCACTCCCCCCTCATTCAATGCACAAGGTGTCTAGGATATGGGCACGGGCGCAGGCTTTGCACAGAGCCATCAGACCTGTGCAGCTTCTGCGCCGGCCCACATCTCCGGGCAGACTGCCCGGGATATGGGACGGGGGAGAGTGCGACCTGCCGGAACTGTAGGTTGGCAAAATACGCTGATGTTGGCCACAACGCCTTTGACGGGGAGTGTCCTGTACGCAAACGCTGGGACGCCATCGCGAGGTCCAGCGTGGCGTATTGCTGATACGGGCACTCCTGTCAAAAACGGCGGAGAGGCGTCATCTGGACATACTGGTGGACTCATGTGGCAACACCCACTGACTCAGGTTAAAACGGAACATGGGGGGCTCTCCCCGCATCCAATTTGCTTTGGAGGCGGGGGTAGCCTCTCATGTTATATATTGATAAAGATGGGAATAGAAGGACAACAGCTGCCCAAGTGCCTTAAACAAGATGAAAACAGGTGTGATCTAGAGTTTATCACTAGCATGGTGCTAACCAATTCGTAAGAATTGAAAGTATGCAACACACGCTGGAACTTGGTGTGAATTTCGAGTTGTACCATCATAATGAATAAAATCAAAATCTGCTTAAAATAAAATAAAACACTGGTAAAGGTCTAATCACTATAACAAAAAACACAACATAAAACTTTTTAAATTAATTTGGCTTAGTTAATAATGTGACCAAACATACTATAGGTATGGTACTATAAATTTTACTTACTTAGACAATATGGTGTTACCATAATTGAATACACATATAAATTATAATATATCGTACAAAATGACGTTAAACCACGTATGATTACATACATAAACCTATAAAAATAAAGTTGAACAAATCTAAAAATAAAAATTTAAAATTGGCATTTATATATATAACAGGACAAAAGAAGATAAACAGTTTAGCTACATATGTAGCAAATTTTTCAAATAATTGATGTTCAACAGTAAAACCTAAACAAGGTCCCCGCCTACGGCAGGGGTAAATAGTGGAGGAGGACGGCTATAAAAAAAAAAAAAAAAAAAAAAAAAAAACCTAACCTAACCTAACCTAACCTAACCTAACCTAACCTAACCTAACCTAACCTAACCTAACCTAACCTAACCTAACCTAACCTAACCTAACCTAACCTAACCTAACCTAACCTAACCTAACCTAACCTAACCTAACCTAACCTAACCTAACCTAACCTAACCTAACCTAACCTAACCTAACCTAACCTAACCTAACCTAACCTAACCTAACCTAACCTAACCTAACCTAACCTAACCTAACCTAACCTAACCTAACCTAACCTAACCTAACCTAACCTAACCTAACCTAACCTAACCTAACCTAACCTAACCTAACCTAACCTAACCTAACCTAACCTAACCTAACCTAACCTAACCTAACCTAACCTAACCTAACCTAACCTAACCTAACCTAACCTAACCTAACCTAACCTAACCTAACCTAACCTAACCTAACCTAACCTAACCTAACCTAACCTAACCTAACCTAACCTAACCTAACCTAACCTAACCTAACCTAACCTAACCTAACCTAACCTAACCTAACCTAACCTAACCTAACCTAACCTAACCTAACCTAACCTAACCTAACCTAACCTAACCTAACCTAACCTAACCTAACCTAACCTAACCTAACCTAACCTAACCTAACCTAACCTAACCTAACCTAACCTAACCTAACCTAACCTAACCTAACCTAACCTAACCTAACCTAACCTAACCTAACCTAACCTAACCTAACCTAACCTAACCTAACCTAACCTAACCTAACCTAACCTAACCTAACCTAACCTAACCTAACCTAACCTAACCTAACCTAACCTAACCTAACCTAACCTAACCTAACCTAACCTAACCTAACCTAACCTAACCTAACCTAACCTAACCTAACCTAACCTAACCTAACCTAACCTAACCTAACCTAACCTAACCTAACCTAACCTAACCTAACCTAACCTAACCTAACCTAACCTAACCTAACCTAACCTAACCTAACCTAACCTAACCTAACCTAACCTAACCTAACTAACCTAACCTAACCTAACCTAACCTAACCTAACCTAACCTAACCTAACCTAACCTAACTAACCTAACCTAACCTAACCTAACCTAACCTAACCTAACCTAACCTAACCTAACCTAACCTAACCTAACCTAACCTAACCTAACCTAACCTAACCTAACCTAACCTAACCTAACCTAACCTAACCTAACCTAACCTAACCTAACCTAACCTAACCTAACCTAACCTAACCTAACCTAACCTAACCTAACCTAACCTAACCTAACCTAACCTAACCTAACCTAACCTAACCTAACCTAACCTAACCTAACCTAACCTAACCTAACCTAACCTAACCTAACCTAACCTAACCTAACCTAACCTAACCTAACCTAACCTAACCTAACCTAACCTAACCTAACCTAACCTAACCTAACCTAACCTAACCTAACCTAACCTAACCTAACCTAACCTAACCTAACCTAACCTAACCTAACCTAACCTAACCTAACCTAACCTAACCTAACCTAACCTAACCTAACCTAACCTAACCTAACCTAACCTAACCTAACCTAACCTAACCTAACCTAACCTAACCTAACCTAACCTAACCTAACCTAACCTAACCTAACCTAACCTAACCTAACCTAACCTAACCTAACCTAACCTAACCTAACCTAACCTAACCTAACCTAACCTAACCTAACCTAACCTAACCTAACCTAACCTAACCTAACCTAACCTAACCTAACCTAACCTAACCTAACCTAACCTAACCTAACCTAACCTAACCTAACCTAACCTAACCTAACCTAACCTAACCTAACCTAACCTAACCTAACCTAACCTAACCTAACCTAACCTAACCTAACCTAACCTAACCTAACCTAACCTAACCTAACCTAACCTAACCTAACCTAACCTAACCTAACCTAACCTAACCTAACCTAACCTAACCTAACCTAACCTAACCTAACCTAACCTAACCTAACCTAACCTAACCTAACCTAACCTAACCTAACCTAACCTAACCTAACCTAACCTAACCTAACCTAACCTAACCTAACCTAACCTAACCTAACCTAACCTAACCTAACCTAACCTAACCTAACCTAACCTAACCTAACCTAACCTAACCTAACCTAACCTAACCTAACCTAACCTAACCTAACCTAACCTAACCTAACCTAACCTAACCTAACCTAACCTAACCTAACCTAACCTAACCTAACCTAACCTAACCTAACCTAACCTAACCTAACCTAACCTAACCTAACCTAACCTAACCTAACCTAACCTAACCTAACCTAACCTAACCTAACCTAACCTAACCTAACCTAACCTAACCTAACCTAACCTAACCTAACCTAACCTAACCTAACCTAACCTAACCTAACCTAACCTAACCTAACCTAACCTAACCTAACCTAACCTAACCTAACCTAACCTAACCTAACCTAACCTAACCTAACCTAACCTAACCTAACCTAACCTAACCTAACCTAACCTAACCTAACCTAACCTAACCTAACCTAACCTAACCTAACCTAACCTAACCTAACCTAACCTAACCTAACCTAACCTAACCTAACCTAACCTAACCTAACCTAACCTAACCTAACCTAACCTAACCTAACCTAACCTAACCTAACCTAACCTAACCTAACCTAACCTAACCTAACCTAACCTAACCTAACCTAACCTAACCTAACCTAACCTAACCTAACCTAACCTAACCTAACCTAACCTAACCTAACCTAACCTAACCTAACCTAACCTAACCTAACCTAACCTAACCTAACCTAACCTAACCTAACCTAACCTAACCTAACCTAACCTAACCTAACCTAACCTAACCTAACCTAACCTAACCTAACCTAACCTAACCTAACCTAACCTAACCTAACCTAACCTAACCTAACCTAACCTAACCTAACCTAACCTAACCTAACCTAACCTAACCTAACCTAACCTAACCTAACCTAACCTAACCTAACCTAACCTAACCTAACCTAACCTAACCTAACCTAACCTAACCTAACCTAACCTAACCTAACCTAACCTAACCTAACCTAACCTAACCTAACCTAACCTAACCTAACCTAACCTAACCTAACCTAACCTAACCTAACCTAACCTAACCTAACCTAACCTAACCTAACCTAACCTAACCTAACCTAACCTAACCTAACCTAACCTAACCTAACCTAACCTAACCTAACCTAACCTAACCTAACCTAACCTAACCTAACCTAACCTAACCTAACCTAACCTAACCTAACCTAACCTAACCTAACCTAACCTAACCTAACCTAACCTAACCTAACCTAACCTAACCTAACCTAACCTAACCTAACCTAACCTAACCTAACCTAACCTAACCTAACCTAACCTAACCTAACCTAACCTAACCTAACCTAACCTAACCTAACCTAACCTAACCTAACCTAACCTAACCTAACCTAACCTAACCTAACCTAACCTAACCTAACCTAACCTAACCTAACCTAACCTAACCTAACCTAACCTAACCTAACCTAACCTAACCTAACCTAACCTAACCTAACCTAACCTAACCTAACCTAACCTAACCTAACCTAACCTAACCTAACCTAACCTAACCTAACCTAACCTAACCTAACCTAACCTAACCTAACCTAACCTAACCTAACCTAACCTAACCTAACCTAACCTAACCTAACCTAACCTAACCTAACCTAACCTAACCTAACCTAACCTAACCTAACCTAACCTAACCTAACCTAACCTAACCTAACCTAACCTAACCTAACCTAACCTAACCTAACCTAACCTAACCTAACCTAACCTAACCTAACCTAACCTAACCTAACCTAACCTAACCTAACCTAACCTAACCTAACCTAACCTAACCTAACCTAACCTAACCTAACCTAACCTAACCTAACCTAACCTAACCTAACCTAACCTAACCTAACCTAACCTAACCTAACCTAACCTAACCTAACCTAACCTAACCTAACCTAACCTAACCTAACCTAACCTAACCTAACCTAACCTAACCTAACCTAACCTAACCTAACCTAACCTAACCTAACCTAACCTAACCTAACCTAACCTAACCTAACCTAACCTAACCTAACCTAACCTAACCTAACCTAACCTAACCTAACCTAACCTAACCTAACCTAACCTAACCTAACCTAACCTAACCTAACCTAACCTAACCTAACCTAACCTAACCTAACCTAACCTAACCTAACCTAACCTAACCTAACCTAACCTAACCTAACCTAACCTAACCTAACCTAACCTAACCTAACCTAACCTAACCTAACCTAACCTAACCTAACCTAACCTAACCTAACCTAACCTAACCTAACCTAACCTAACCTAACCTAACCTAACCTAACCTAACCTAACCTAACCTAACCTAACCTAACCTAACCTAACCTAACCTAACCTAACCTAACCTAACCTAACCTAACCTAACCTAACCTAACCTAACCTAACCTAACCTAACCTAACCTAACCTAACCTAACCTAACCTAACCTAACCTAACCTAACCTAACCTAACCTAACCTAACCTAACCTAACCTAACCTAACCTAACCTAACCTAACCTAACCTAACCTAACCTAACCTAACCTAACCTAACCTAACCTAACCTAACCTAACCTAACCTAACCTAACCTAACCTAACCTAACCTAACCTAACCTAACCTAACCTAACCTAACCTAACCTAACCTAACCTAACCTAACCTAACCTAACCTAACCTAACCTAACCTAACCTAACCTAACCTAACCTAACCTAACCTAACCTAACCTAACCTAACCTAACCTAACCTAACCTAACCTAACCTAACCTAACCTAACCTAACCTAACCTAACCTAACCTAACCTAACCTAACCTAACCTAACCTAACCTAACCTAACCTAACCTAACCTAACCTAACCTAACCTAACCTAACCTAACCTAACCTAACCTAACCTAACCTAACCTAACCTAACCTAACCTAACCTAACCTAACCTAACCTAACCTAACCTAACCTAACCTAACCTAACCTAACCTAACCTAACCTAACCTAACCTAACCTAACCTAACCTAACCTAACCTAACCTAACCTAACCTAACCTAACCTAACCTAACCTAACCTAACCTAACCTAACCTAACCTAACCTAACCTAACCTAACCTAACCTAACCTAACCTAACCTAACCTAACCTAACCTAACCTAACCTAACCTAACCTAACCTAACCTAACCTAACCTAACCTAACCTAACCTAACCTAACCTAACCTAACCTAACCTAACCTAACCTAACCTAACCTAACCTAACCTAACCTAACCTAACCTAACCTAACCTAACCTAACCTAACCTAACCTAACCTAACCTAACCTAACCTAACCTAACCTAACCTAACCTAACCTAACCTAACCTAACCTAACCTAACCTAACCTAACCTAACCTAACCTAACCTAACCTAACCTAACCTAACCTAACCTAACCTAACCTAACCTAACCTAACCTAACCTAACCTAACCTAACCTAACCTAACCTAACCTAACCTAACCTAACCTAACCTAACCTAACCTAACCTAACCTAACCTAACCTAACCTAACCTAACCTAACCTAACCTAACCTAACCTAACCTAACCTAACCTAACCTAACCTAACCTAACCTAACCTAACCTAACCTAACCTAACCTAACCTAACCTAACCTAACCTAACCTAACCTAACCTAACCTAACCTAACCTAACCTAACCTAACCTAACCTAACCTAACCTAACCTAACCTAACCTAACCTAACCTAACCTAACCTAACCTAACCTAACCTAACCTAACCTAACCTAACCTAACCTAACCTAACCTAACCTAACCTAACCTAACCTAACCTAACCTAACCTAACCTAACCTAACCTAACCTAACCTAACCTAACCTAACCTAACCTAACCTAACCTAACCTAACCTAACCTAACCTAACCTAACCTAACCTAACCTAACCTAACCTAACCTAACCTAACCTAACCTAACCTAACCTAACCTAACCTAACCTAACCTAACCTAACCTAACCTAACCTAACCTAACCTAACCTAACCTAACCTAACCTAACCTAACCTAACCTAACCTAACCTAACCTAACCTAACCTAACCTAACCTAACCTAACCTAACCTAACCTAACCTAACCTAACCTAACCTAACCTAACCTAACCTAACCTAACCTAACCTAACCTAACCTAACCTAACCTAACCTAACCTAACCTAACCTAACCTAACCTAACCTAACCTAACCTAACCTAACCTAACCTAACCTAACCTAACCTAACCTAACCTAACCTAACCTAACCTAACCTAACCTAACCTAACCTAACCTAACCTAACCTAACCTAACCTAACCTAACCTAACCTAACCTAACCTAACCTAACCTAACCTAACCTAACCTAACCTAACCTAACCTAACCTAACCTAACCTAACCTAACCTAACCTAACCTAACCTAACCTAACCTAACCTAACCTAACCTAACCTAACCTAACCTAACCTAACCTAACCTAACCTAACCTAACCTAACCTAACCTAACCTAACCTAACCTAACCTAACCTAACCTAACCTAACCTAACCTAACCTAACCTAACCTAACCTAACCTAACCTAACCTAACCTAACCTAACCTAACCTAACCTAACCTAACCTAACCTAACCTAACCTAACCTAACCTAACCTAACCTAACCTAACCTAACCTAACCTAACCTAACCTAACCTAACCTAACCTAACCTAACCTAACCTAACCTAACCTAACCTAACCTAACCTAACCTAACCTAACCTAACCTAACCTAACCTAACCTAACCTAACCTAACCTAACCTAACCTAACCTAACCTAACCTAACCTAACCTAACCTAACCTAACCTAACCTAACCTAACCTAACCTAACCTAACCTAACCTAACCTAACCTAACCTAACCTAACCTAACCTAACCTAACCTAACCTAACCTAACCTAACCTAACCTAACCTAACCTAACCTAACCTAACCTAACCTAACCTAACCTAACCTAACCTAACCTAACCTAACCTAACCTAACCTAACCTAACCTAACCTAACCTAACCTAACCTAACCTAACCTAACCTAACCTAACCTAACCTAACCTAACCTAACCTAACCTAACCTAACCTAACCTAACCTAACCTAACCTAACCTAACCTAACCTAACCTAACCTAACCTAACCTAACCTAACCTAACCTAACCTAACCTAACCTAACCTAACCTAACCTAACCTAACCTAACCTAACCTAACCTAACCTAACCTAACCTAACCTAACCTAACCTAACCTAACCGTCGATTTTCGTTTGCAAAAATATCCTCTGACCGTGGTGTGTGATACCTTTCCGGACGCGCAGCCGCGAGCCCTCACCAGACCTGCAACATAAAAAAGACACATTAGTATTAAAAGTTTTGGACATAGCAAAAACAAAAATTTTTCAAAAAACTTGAATAACTTTCCCAAATTTTTTCATCTTGAAATTTTTATTCGTGTTCTGACATCGGGTGGAGTGCCCGCACCTCGCCCCACACTCCAAACAGCGAAATTCGCGAAAAATTTCGCCCGCCCACCCACCCAGTGACGTTAACTCTATATAGGAGGACATCACTGGAAAGGACAAAATATTGCTGTTTCCGGAGTTTTTCCGGAAATCGACAGAGGAGACGCAGACTGACAGGAATCTGTCAAAATTATTGATTTTTCGTTATTCATCTGGTTTTTTCTGATACTTTTTACACCCTTCAATCCAAAGTTTGACCGAAAACCAGCTCTTTACACTGGTTTTCGTAAAAATTGACAAATAGGACTAAATTTATTTAGATTAAGTAATTAAATTTTTGTGTAAATAGTTTAATTTAAGACAAGGGACACCACCATGTCCACCTTCAGGACACCGGCAAAAGTGGCAAAAGACACGGAGGACGCGACGGCGGCTGGCCCCGCAGTAGCGACAGCTTTGCCCCCGCGCCCGAATGTTAGGAGAAGCATTGGTGAGTGGGAGTCTTGCAAGTCGGACCCCCAAAGCAGCCTTTCTCCTAACAAGACATTCACGATGGGAGTCCCGAAGCCAAAACCGACAGCAGCTCCTAGGGAGTCGATAGGGGCTTCGGAAAGCCCACCGAACAGACCTAGGTCTAAAGTGTCCGGAAGGGTGGCGGAGGCAAAAGCTTGTCTCCTCAAAATCAAGTTGAACCTCTCCAACTCCCGGAACCTGAAGACAGACATCAAAGTAGCGGTTACCCAAGCAGTTGATCGTCTGTTTGAGCTTGTGAAGGAGGCTGATTGTGCGAACAGTCAGAACCCCAACACACAGCAACAGGTCCGGGAAAAGGAAGAGACGTCAAAGACCATTGTTCCCTCATCATCTTTCCCAGATTCTTCTCTGGAGAGGATGATGAGGAAACACATGGAACTGATTGAGGAGAACACCAGAAGGGTGACGTCCCTGAACGAGTCCCTGAAGTGTCGGCCCGTTGCGGAAGGACACGATGAAGCGCAGGCCGAAAACATTGGCAAGCTACTGGGCGAAGTGCGGATACTACGCCAGACCTCTGAAGAGACGAAGCAGACGGTCTCCTCGTTGAAAGAGGCCGTTCCTTCGTACGCGGAGGTCTTGGCCAGACCCAACAGTACCACCTCTCCGACAAAACCTCGCCCGAAGCACTCGCTCATCGTGTCCTCAGAAGATGATCAGGACACTAGTGACCTGGTGCTCGGAAAGGTCCGGAAAGCTCTGGATGCTAAGACCACTGGGATTCAGGTCACTGGGGTCCAGAAAGTCCGTGACCAAAAAGTGGTGCTGAGCTGCAGCAGCAGAGAGGAGCTGCAAAAAGTTAGAGCCAAAATTGCAGAAAAGGGACAAAGCCTCAAGGTAGAGGAGGCCAAAAATAAAGACCCCCTTGTTATTGTGAAAAAGTTCTAAGTTTTAACAAGGATGAAGAGATCGTGGCTTCCCTAAAGTCACAAAACGCCAGCCTCTTCCAAGACCTGCCGGACGAAGACTTCAGGGCCATGGTGAGATACCGACGTAAGGCCAGAAATCCACATGAGAACCACGTCGTGCTCCAGGTGTCGCCAAAACTGTGGCAAAGGCTAACACAAGCCAGACGTATTCACGTCGATCTACAGTATGCGGCAGTCCAGGATCACTCCCCCCTCATTCAATGCACGAGGTGTCTAGGATATGGGCACGGGCGCAGGCTTTGCACAGAGCCATCAGACCTGTGCAGCTTCTGCGCCGGCCCACATCTCCGGGCAGACTGCCCGGGATATGGGACGGGGGAGAGTGCGACCTGCCGGAACTGTAGGTTGGCGAAATACGCTGATGTTGGCCACAACGCCTTTGACGCGGAGTGTCCTGTACGCAAACGCTGGGACGCCATCGCGAGGTCCAGCGTAGCGTATTGCTGATACGGGCACCCCTGTCAAAAACGGCGGAGAGGCGTCATCTGGACATACTGGTGGACTCATGTGGCAACACCCACTGACTCAGGTTAAAACGGAACATGGGGGGCTCTCCCCGCATCCAATTTGCTTTGGAGGCGGGGGTAGCCTCTCATGTTATATATTGATAAAGATGGGAATAGAAGGACAACAGCTGCCCAAGTGCCTTAAACAAGATGAAAAACAGGTGTGATCTAGAGTTTATCACTAGCATGGTGCTAACCGAACTCCCATTATGTTTAATGAAGGGCGGGAAAGAATCTAAACCACACCTGTTGGTAGTTAGCATAAAGGCAGCAAAAATAGATGAACACGGGATAAGATGTGATGACTTTGAGAGTCACCACGTCATATTCCATCAAAATACGTAAAAAGTGTGTGCAACTTTCAATTCGTAAGAATTGAAAGTATGCAACACACGCTGGAACTTGGTGTGAATTTCGAGTTGTACCATCATAATGAATCAAATCAAAATCTGCTTAAAATAAAATAAAACACTGGTAAAGGTCTAATCACTATAACAAAAAAAAAAAAAACACAACACAAAACTTTTTAAATTAATTTGGCTTAGTAAATAATGTGACCAAACATACTATAGGTATGGTACTATAAATTTTACTTACTTGGACAATATGGTGAAACCATAATTGAATACACATATAAATTATAAT
>OX421265.1:19604770-19624770 GCA_949125355.1 Agriopis leucophaearia | reverse complement strand
ACCTAACCTAACCTAACCTAACCTAACCTAACCTAACCTAACCTAACCTAACCTAACCTAACCTAACCTAACCTAACCTAACCTAACCTAACCTAACCTAACCTAACCTAACCTAACCTAACCTAACCTAACCTAACCTAACCTAACCTAACCTAACCTAACCTAACCTAACCTAACCTAACCTAACCTAACCTAACCTAACCTAACCTAACCTAACCTAACCTAACCTAACCTAACCTAACCTAACCTAACCTAACCTAACCTAACCTAACCTAACCTAACCTAACCTAACCTAACCTAACCTAACCTAACCTAACCTAACCTAACCTAACCTAACCTAACCTAACCTAACCTAACCTAACCTAACCTAACCTAACCTAACCTAACCTAACCTAACCTAACCTAACCTAACCTAACCTAACCTAACCTAACCTAACCTAACCTAACCTAACCTAACCTAACCTAACCTAACCTAACCTAACCTAACCTAACCTAACCTAACCTAACCTAACCTAACCTAACCTAACCTAACCTAACCTAACCTAACCTAACCTAACCTAACCTAACCTAACCTAACCTAACCTAACCTAACCTAACCTAACCTAACCTAACCTAACCTAACCTAACCTAACCTAACCTAACCTAACCTAACCTAACCTAACCTAACCTAACCTAACCTAACCTAACCTAACCTAACCTAACCTAACCTAACCTAACCTAACCTAACCTAACCTAACCTAACCTAACCTAACCTAACCTAACCTAACCTAACCTAACCTAACCTAACCTAACCTAACCTAACCTAACCTAACCTAACCTAACCTAACCTAACCTAACCTAACCTAACCTAACCTAACCTAACCTAACCTAACCTAACCTAACCTAACCTAACCTAACCTAACCTAACCTAACCTAACCTAACCTAACCTAACCTAACCTAACCTAACCTAACCTAACCTAACCTAACCTAACCTAACCTAACCTAACCTAACCTAACCTAACCTAACCTAACCTAACCTAACCTAACCTAACCTAACCTAACCTAACCTAACCTAACCTAACCTAACCTAACCTAACCTAACCTAACCTAACCTAACCTAACCTAACCTAACCTAACCTAACCTAACCTAACCTAACCTAACCTAACCTAACCTAACCTAACCTAACCTAACCTAACCTAACCTAACCTAACCTAACCTAACCTAACCTAACCTAACCTAACCTAACCTAACCTAACCTAACCTAACCTAACCTAACCTAACCTAACCTAACCTAACCTAACCTAACCTAACCTAACCTAACCTAACCTAACCTAACCTAACCTAACCTAACCTAACCTAACCTAACCTAACCTAACCTAACCTAACCTAACCTAACCTAACCTAACCTAACCTAACCTAACCTAACCTAACCTAACCTAACCTAACCTAACCTAACCTAACCTAACCTAACCTAACCTAACCTAACCTAACCTAACCTAACCTAACCTAACCTAACCTAACCTAACCTAACCTAACCTAACCTAACCTAACCTAACCTAACCTAACCTAACCTAACCTAACCTAACCTAACCTAACCTAACCTAACCTAACCTAACCTAACCTAACCTAACCTAACCTAACCTAACCTAACCTAACCTAACCTAACCTAACCTAACCTAACCTAACCTAACCTAACCTAACCTAACCTAACCTAACCTAACCTAACCTAACCTAACCTAACCTAACCTAACCTAACCTAACCTAACCTAACCTAACCTAACCTAACCTAACCTAACCTAACCTAACCTAACCTAACCTAACCTAACCTAACCTAACCTAACCTAACCTAACCTAACCTAACCTAACCTAACCTAACCTAACCTAACCTAACCTAACCTAACCTAACCTAACCTAACCTAACCTAACCTAACCTAACCTAACCTAACCTAACCTAACCTAACCTAACCTAACCTAACCTAACCTAACCTAACCTAACCTAACCTAACCTAACCTAACCTAACCTAACCTAACCTAACCTAACCTAACCTAACCTAACCTAACCTAACCTAACCTAACCTAACCTAACCTAACCTAACCTAACCTAACCTAACCTAACCTAACCTAACCTAACCTAACCTAACCTAACCTAACCTAACCTAACCTAACCTAACCTAACCTAACCTAACCTAACCTAACCTAACCTAACCTAACCTAACCTAACCTAACCTAACCTAACCTAACCTAACCTAACCTAACCTAACCTAACCTAACCTAACCTAACCTAACCTAACCTAACCTAACCTAACCTAACCTAACCTAACCTAACCTAACCTAACCTAACCTAACCTAACCTAACCTAACCTAACCTAACCTAACCTAACCTAACCTAACCTAACCTAACCTAACCTAACCTAACCTAACCTAACCTAACCTAACCTAACCTAACCTAACCTAACCTAACCTAACCTAACCTAACCTAACCTAACCTAACCTAACCTAACCTAACCTAACCTAACCTAACCTAACCTAACCTAACCTAACCTAACCTAACCTAACCTAACCTAACCTAACCTAACCTAACCTAACCTAACCTAACCTAACCTAACCTAACCTAACCTAACCTAACCTAACCTAACCTAACCTAACCTAACCTAACCTAACCTAACCTAACCTAACCTAACCTAACCTAACCTAACCTAACCTAACCTAACCTAACCTAACCTAACCTAACCTAACCTAACCTAACCTAACCTAACCTAACCTAACCTAACCTAACCTAACCTAACCTAACCTAACCTAACCTAACCTAACCTAACCTAACCTAACCTAACCTAACCTAACCTAACCTAACCTAACCTAACCTAACCTAACCTAACCTAACCTAACCTAACCTAACCTAACCTAACCTAACCTAACCTAACCTAACCTAACCTAACCTAACCTAACCTAACCTAACCTAACCTAACCTAACCTAACCTAACCTAACCTAACCTAACCTAACCTAACCTAACCTAACCTAACCTAACCTAACCTAACCTAACCTAACCTAACCTAACCTAACCTAACCTAACCTAACCTAACCTAACCTAACCTAACCTAACCTAACCTAACCTAACCTAACCTAACCTAACCTAACCTAACCTAACCTAACCTAACCTAACCTAACCTAACCTAACCTAACCTAACCTAACCTAACCTAACCTAACCTAACCTAACCTAACCTAACCTAACCTAACCTAACCTAACCTAACCTAACCTAACCTAACCTAACCTAACCTAACCTAACCTAACCTAACCTAACCTAACCTAACCTAACCTAACCTAACCTAACCTAACCTAACCTAACCTAACCTAACCTAACCTAACCTAACCTAACCTAACCTAACCTAACCTAACCTAACCTAACCTAACCTAACCTAACCTAACCTAACCTAACCTAACCTAACCTAACCTAACCTAACCTAACCTAACCTAACCTAACCTAACCTAACCTAACCTAACCTAACCTAACCTAACCTAACCTAACCTAACCTAACCTAACCTAACCTAACCTAACCTAACCTAACCTAACCTAACCTAACCTAACCTAACCTAACCTAACCTAACCTAACCTAACCTAACCTAACCTAACCTAACCTAACCTAACCTAACCTAACCTAACCTAACCTAACCTAACCTAACCTAACCTAACCTAACCTAACCTAACCTAACCTAACCTAACCTAACCTAACCTAACCTAACCTAACCTAACCTAACCTAACCTAACCTAACCTAACCTAACCTAACCTAACCTAACCTAACCTAACCTAACCTAACCTAACCTAACCTAACCTAACCTAACCTAACCTAACCTAACCTAACCTAACCTAACCTAACCTAACCTAACCTAACCTAACCTAACCTAACCTAACCTAACCTAACCTAACCTAACCTAACCTAACCTAACCTAACCTAACCTAACCTAACCTAACCTAACCTAACCTAACCTAACCTAACCTAACCTAACCTAACCTAACCTAACCTAACCTAACCTAACCTAACCTAACCTAACCTAACCTAACCTAACCTAACCTAACCTAACCTAACCTAACCTAACCTAACCTAACCTAACCTAACCTAACCTAACCTAACCTAACCTAACCTAACCTAACCTAACCTAACCTAACCTAACCTAACCTAACCTAACCTAACCTAACCTAACCTAACCTAACCTAACCTAACCTAACCTAACCTAACCTAACCTAACCTAACCTAACCTAACCTAACCTAACCTAACCTAACCTAACCTAACCTAACCTAACCTAACCTAACCTAACCTAACCTAACCTAACCTAACCTAACCTAACCTAACCTAACCTAACCTAACCTAACCTAACCTAACCTAACCTAACCTAACCTAACCTAACCTAACCTAACCTAACCTAACCTAACCTAACCTAACCTAACCTAACCTAACCTAACCTAACCTAACCTAACCTAACCTAACCTAACCTAACCTAACCTAACCTAACCTAACCTAACCTAACCTAACCTAACCTAACCTAACCTAACCTAACCTAACCTAACCTAACCTAACCTAACCTAACCTAACCTAACCTAACCTAACCTAACCTAACCTAACCTAACCTAACCTAACCTAACCTAACCTAACCTAACCTAACCTAACCTAACCTAACCTAACCTAACCTAACCTAACCTAACCTAACCTAACCTAACCTAACCTAACCTAACCTAACCTAACCTAACCTAACCTAACCTAACCTAACCTAACCTAACCTAACCTAACCTAACCTAACCTAACCTAACCTAACCTAACCTAACCTAACCTAACCTAACCTAACCTAACCTAACCTAACCTAACCTAACCTAACCTAACCTAACCTAACCTAACCTAACCTAACCTAACCTAACCTAACCTAACCTAACCTAACCTAACCTAACCTAACCTAACCTAACCTAACCTAACCTAACCTAACCTAACCTAACCTAACCTAACCTAACCTAACCTAACCTAACCTAACCTAACCTAACCTAACCTAACCTAACCTAACCTAACCTAACCTAACCTAACCTAACCTAACCTAACCTAACCTAACCTAACCTAACCTAACCTAACCTAACCTAACCTAACCTAACCTAACCTAACCTAACCTAACCTAACCTAACCTAACCTAACCTAACCTAACCTAACCTAACCTAACCTAACCTAACCTAACCTAACCTAACCTAACCTAACCTAACCTAACCTAACCTAACCTAACCTAACCTAACCTAACCTAACCTAACCTAACCTAACCTAACCTAACCTAACCTAACCTAACCTAACCTAACCTAACCTAACCTAACCTAACCTAACCTAACCTAACCTAACCTAACCTAACCTAACCTAACCTAACCTAACCTAACCTAACCTAACCTAACCTAACCTAACCTAACCTAACCTAACCTAACCTAACCTAACCTAACCTAACCTAACCTAACCTAACCTAACCTAACCTAACCTAACCTAACCTAACCTAACCTAACCTAACCTAACCTAACCTAACCTAACCTAACCTAACCTAACCTAACCTAACCTAACCTAACCTAACCTAACCTAACCTAACCTAACCTAACCTAACCTAACCTAACCTAACCTAACCTAACCTAACCTAACCTAACCTAACCTAACCTAACCTAACCTAACCTAACCTAACCTAACCTAACCTAACCTAACCTAACCTAACCTAACCTAACCTAACCTAACCTAACCTAACCTAACCTAACCTAACCTAACCTAACCTAACCTAACCTAACCTAACCTAACCTAACCTAACCTAACCTAACCTAACCTAACCTAACCTAACCTAACCTAACCTAACCTAACCTAACCTAACCTAACCTAACCTAACCTAACCTAACCTAACCTAACCTAACCTAACCTAACCTAACCTAACCTAACCTAACCTAACCTAACCTAACCTAACCTAACCTAACCTAACCTAACCTAACCTAACCTAACCTAACCTAACCTAACCTAACCTAACCTAACCTAACCTAACCTAACCTAACCTAACCTAACCTAACCTAACCTAACCTAACCTAACCTAACCTAACCTAACCTAACCTAACCTAACCTAACCTAACCTAACCTAACCTAACCTAACCTAACCTAACCTAACCTAACCTAACCTAACCTAACCTAACCTAACCTAACCTAACCTAACCTAACCTAACCTAACCTAACCTAACCTAACCTAACCTAACCTAACCTAACCTAACCTAACCTAACCTAACCTAACCTAACCTAACCTAACCTAACCTAACCTAACCTAACCTAACCTAACCTAACCTAACCTAACCTAACCTAACCTAACCTAACCTAACCTAACCTAACCTAACCTAACCTAACCTAACCTAACCTAACCTAACCTAACCTAACCTAACCTAACCTAACCTAACCTAACCTAACCTAACCTAACCTAACCTAACCTAACCTAACCTAACCTAACCTAACCTAACCTAACCTAACCTAACCTAACCTAACCTAACCTAACCTAACCTAACCTAACCTAACCTAACCTAACCTAACCTAACCTAACCTAACCTAACCTAACCTAACCTAACCTAACCTAACCTAACCTAACCTAACCTAACCTAACCTAACCTAACCTAACCTAACCTAACCTAACCTAACCTAACCTAACCTAACCTAACCTAACCTAACCTAACCTAACCTAACCTAACCTAACCTAACCTAACCTAACCTAACCTAACCTAACCTAACCTAACCTAACCTAACCTAACCTAACCTAACCTAACCTAACCTAACCTAACCTAACCTAACCTAACCTAACCTAACCTAACCTAACCTAACCTAACCTAACCTAACCTAACCTAACCTAACCTAACCTAACCTAACCTAACCTAACCTAACCTAACCTAACCTAACCTAACCTAACCTAACCTAACCTAACCTAACCTAACCTAACCTAACCTAACCTAACCTAACCTAACCTAACCTAACCTAACCTAACCTAACCTAACCTAACCTAACCTAACCTAACCTAACCTAACCTAACCTAACCTAACCTAACCTAACCTAACCTAACCTAACCTAACCTAACCTAACCTAACCTAACCTAACCTAACCTAACCTAACCTAACCTAACCTAACCTAACCTAACCTAACCTAACCTAACCTAACCTAACCTAACCTAACCTAACCTAACCTAACCTAACCTAACCTAACCTAACCTAACCTAACCTAACCTAACCTAACCTAACCTAACCTAACCTAACCTAACCTAACCTAACCTAACCTAACCTAACCTAACCTAACCTAACCTAACCTAACCTAACCTAACCTAACCTAACCTAACCTAACCTAACCTAACCTAACCTAACCTAACCTAACCTAACCTAACCTAACCTAACCTAACCTAACCTAACCTAACCTAACCTAACCTAACCTAACCTAACCTAACCTAACCTAACCTAACCTAACCTAACCTAACCTAACCTAACCTAACCTAACCTAACCTAACCTAACCTAACCTAACCTAACCTAACCTAACCTAACCTAACCTAACCTAACCTAACCTAACCTAACCTAACCTAACCTAACCTAACCTAACCTAACCTAACCTAACCTAACCTAACCTAACCTAACCTAACCTAACCTAACCTAACCTAACCTAACCTAACCTAACCTAACCTAACCTAACCTAACCTAACCTAACCTAACCTAACCTAACCTAACCTAACCTAACCTAACCTAACCTAACCTAACCTAACCTAACCTAACCTAACCTAACCTAACCTAACCTAACCTAACCTAACCTAACCTAACCTAACCTAACCTAACCTAACCTAACCTAACCTAACCTAACCTAACCTAACCTAACCTAACCTAACCTAACCTAACCTAACCTAACCTAACCTAACCTAACCTAACCTAACCTAACCTAACCTAACCTAACCTAACCTAACCTAACCTAACCTAACCTAACCTAACCTAACCTAACCTAACCTAACCTAACCTAACCTAACCTAACCTAACCTAACCTAACCTAACCTAACCTAACCTAACCTAACCTAACCTAACCTAACCTAACCTAACCTAACCTAACCTAACCTAACCTAACCTAACCTAACCTAACCTAACCTAACCTAACCCGTCGATTTTCGTTTGCAAAAATATCCTCTGACCGTGGTGTGTGATACCTTTCCGGACGCGCAGCCGCGAGCCCTCACCAGACCTGCAACATAAAAAAGACACATTAATATTAAAAGTTTTGGACATAGCAAAAACAAAAAATTTTTCGAAAAACTTCAATAACTCTTCCAAATTTTTACTTTTTCAAATTTTTATTCGTGCTCTGACATCGGGTGGAGTGCCCGCATCTCGCCCCACACTCCAAACAGCGAAATTCGCGAAAAATTTTCGACTTTTTCAAACACAGCAGCAAAAAGTTGATATACCGGAGACATTTCCCCATACATTGTCGATTTTCGTTTGCAAAAATATCCTCTGACCGTGGTGTGTGATACCTTTCCGGACGCGCAGCCGCGAGCCCTCACCAGACCTGCAACATAAAAAAGACACATTAGTATTAAAAGTTTTGGACATAGCAAAAACAAAAATTTTTTCGAAAAACATTAATAACTTTTCCAAATTTTGACAACTTGAAATTTTTATTCGTGCTCTGACATCGGGTGGAGTGCCCGCATCTCGCCCCACACTCCAAACAGCGAAATTCGCGAAAAATTTTCGACTTTTTCAAACACAGCAGCAAAAAGTTGATATACCGGAGACATTTCCCCATACATTGTCGATTTTCGTTTGCAAAAATATCCTCTGACCGTGGTGTGTGATACCTTTCCGGACGCGCAGCCGCGAGCCCTCACCAGACCTGCAACATAAAAAAGACACATTAGTATTAAAAGTTTTGGACATAGCAAAAACAAAAATTTTTTCGAAAAACATTAATAACTTTTCCAAATTTTGACAACTTGAAATTTTTATTCGTGCTCTGACATCGGGTGGAGTGCCCGCATCTCGCCCCACACTCCAAACAGCGAAATTCGCGAAAAATTTCGCCCGCCCACCCACCCAGTGACGTTAACTCTGTACAGGAGGACTTCACTGGGAAGGAATTTGACCAAAACCAGCACTTTACACTGGTTTTTGTAAAAATTGACGCTTTATTAAGTATACGTGTACTGCGTTTTTATACCAGTACTTTTCTATATTTTATTTATTAAGAATTTGTTTTTCGTTTGACATAGGACAGAATTATGTCCACCCTTAGGACTCCGACAAAGCCGTCTCAGGAATTGGGCGAGGACTCAACGGCGGCCGGTTCCGCTGTGGAGACAGCATGTGGAGCTCTCCCGCGCCCAAATGTTAGGAGGAGTATTGGTGAGTGGGAGTCCGGGAAAGACTCCCGGAGCAGCCTCTCGCCTCCTAACAAGACCTTTACATTGGGCGCCCCAAAGAACAAGCCAGTAGCAGCCCGCAGACTGTCGGTAGAGAGCCAACCAGCTAGACTTAGGTCTAAACCTTCCGAGAGGGTGGTGGAGGCAAAAGCGTGCCTCCTTAAAGTGAAGCTCAACCTCTCTAACTCCCGGAATCTCAAAACAGACATCAAACTTGCGGTCACAGAGGCAGTTGAACGTCTGTTTCAGCTGGTGAAGGAGGCTGATTCCGAAAATAGTCAGGACTCCAACACCAAGCAAAAGAACCGGGAGAAGGATGAGGCGGAAGGGGTGAGTGTCTCTTCATCATCTTTCACAGGCTCCCCCCTGGAGAGGATGATGAGGAAGCACATGGACCTAATTGAGCAAAGTACCGAAAAGGTGATGTCCCTAAATGAGACCCTAAAACGTGGGCTTGCCGCGGAAGGACACAATGATGTGCAGGCTGATAGCATCGGCAAACTTCTGGGCGAAGTGAGGGAACTGCGCCAGACCAGTGAGACGACGGAAAGGAAGGTATCCTCATTGCAGGAGGCTATTCCTTCGTATGCTCAAGTGCTGGCTGGTCCTACTGGCGCAGTAACACCAACAAAGCTTCGCCCGAAGCATTCCGTCATTGTGTCCTCGGAGGACGATTTTGACACAAGTGAAGTGGTCCTAGGGAAAATAAGGGAAGCTCTCGATGCCAAAACTTCTGGATTCCAGCTCACACGGGTCCAGAAGATTAAAAATCAAAAGGTCATTCTGAGTTGTGGCACTAGGGACGAAATTATAAAGGTCACTGATAAAATTACATCTAAAAATAAGGCTCTAAAAATCGAAGAAGCAAAAAATAAAGATCCTTTGATCATTATCAAAAACATTTTAAGTTGCCACAAGGACGAAGAGATATTAGCGTCCCTCAGGTCGCAAAACGCAAGCCTTCTTAGTGACCTGGCAGACAGTGACCTCAGAGCTGCGGTAAAATATAGACGGCGTGCTAGAAACCCGCACGAAAATAGTGTCGTGCTTCAAGTGTCGCCTAAGCTGTGGCAACGGTTAACCCAGGCAAAGCGCGTACACGTCGACTTGCAGTACGCGGTGGTGCAGGATCAATCCCCGCTCGTGCAGTGTACACGATGCCTGGGATATGGGCATGGGCGTAGGCTCTGCACAGAGTCAGCTGACCTGTGCAGCCACTGCGCCGGCCCACATCTCCGGGCAGACTGTCCTACATTCCTGACCGGGGAGACTGCAACCTGCCGCAACTGCAGGACGGCGAAGTACACCGAAGTTAACCACAATGCCTTTGACGGGGAGTGCCCCGTACGCAAACGCTGGGACGCCATTGCAAGATCCAGCGTGGCGTACTGCTGAGACGGGCACCCCTGTTAACATCGGCGGATGGGCGGCACTCGAGTGTACTGATGGACTAGCGCGGACGGAGACTGCTAAGAAACAGACGAAGACTGGGTCTGGGGGGCCTTTCCGGCACTCAATATATTTTGGATGCGGGAGTGGCCCATCAAACCCTCACAACATCCAGCAAGATGATGCACGTAAATGCTGGAAATCAAAGTGCTCAAATTATACAGCGGGCGAGGGTGGCCTGGAACTTATAAACAGCTTGAAGCTGACGGAACCTCCATTCTGCGTAATGAAGACCGAGGTAGCATCCGACCACTTTTGTTCGCTGTTAGCACAAATAATAGCATTAAAATAAATAGGTGTTATTGGAATAGGACAAAATAACACTGAGTGTTAATAGTCTTATTCCCAAGATTATAAATGCTAAGAAAAGTGTGTGTAACGCCAAACTCCCAAGAGTTAGGAGTTTACACACACGCCGCAAATAGGTACAACAAACTCAACTACAGCAAATTGTATCATCTTATAAGTGTCATAAAATAAGTTCGAAATTTTAAAAGTCTTTGCAAGGTCATTCATAGAGGAATTAAAATAATAAATAAATCTTGACTAATTAGAAAAACTTTATATATATATTATAGTAAAATGACAAAACATACTTGCTATGATGGAATTTTTATATAAACTACTAAATAAGAATAATACTGTATAGCAGTAATAAATATACTTTAAAATAGCTTAACTATTACATTTACAAAATTGACTTAACTAAAACATACTTACTTAATAATTAAACATATATAAGTACTTTACCTAATGACGATAAAAACAGAAAACAAGAACAAGGATAGAAAATAGTGTTACAAAAATCTTCAATTATGAACATACTAACTAAATACTACGTTGAACAAAAAATTTTTTAAAGAAATTTGTTGATAAAAATCATAACCAATAAAAAACAGTTTAAGCTACACAAGGATGTAGCAAAATTTTTCAAAATTATGATACTCAACGTAATACCTAAAAAAGGTCCCCGCCCACGGCAGGGGTAAATAAGCGGAGGAGGACGGCCCAAAAAAAAAAAAAAAAAAAAAAAAAAAACCTAACCTAACCTAACCTAACCTAACCTAACCTAACCTAACCTAACCTAACCTAACCTAACCTAACCTAACCTAACCTAACCTAACCTAACCTAACCTAACCTAACCTAACCTAACCTAACCTAACCTAACCTAACCTAACCTAACCTAACCTAACCTAACCTAACCTAACCTAACCTAACCTAACCTAACCTAACCTAACCTAACCTAACCTAACCTAACCTAACCTAACCTAACCTAACCTAACCTAACCTAACCTAACCTAACCTAACCTAACCTAACCTAACCTAACCTAACCTAACCTAACCTAACCTAACCTAACCTAACCTAACCTAACCTAACCTAACCTAACCTAACCTAACCTAACCTAACCTAACCTAACCTAACCTAACCTAACCTAACCTAACCTAACCTAACCTAACCTAACCTAACCTAACCTAACCTAACCTAACCTAACCTAACCTAACCTAACCTAACCTAACCTAACCTAACCTAACCTAACCTAACCTAACCTAACCTAACCTAACCTAACCTAACCTAACCTAACCTAACCTAACCTAACCTAACCTAACCTAACCTAACCTAACCTAACCTAACCTAACCTAACCTAACCTAACCTAACCTAACCTAACCTAACCTAACCTAACCTAACCTAACCTAACCTAACCTAACCTAACCTAACCTAACCTAACCTAACCTAACCTAACCTAACCTAACCTAACCTAACCTAACCTAACCTAACCTAACCTAACCTAACCTAACCTAACCTAACCTAACCTAACCTAACCTAACCTAACCTAACCTAACCTAACCTAACCTAACCTAACCTAACCTAACCTAACCTAACCTAACCTAACCTAACCTAACCTAACCTAACCTAACCTAACCTAACCTAACCTAACCTAACCTAACCTAACCTAACCTAACCTAACCTAACCTAACCTAACCTAACCTAACCTAACCTAACCTAACCTAACCTAACCTAACCTAACCTAACCTAACCTAACCTAACCTAACCTAACCTAACCTAACCTAACCTAACCTAACCTAACCGTCGATTTTCGTTTGCAAAAATATCCTCTGACCGTGGTGTGTGATACCTTTCCGGACGCGCAGCCGCGAGCCCTCACCAGACCTGCAACATAAAAAAGACACATTAGTATTAAAAGTTTTGGACATAGCAAAAACAAAAATTTTTTCGAAAAACTTCAATAACTTTTCCAAATTTTTTCATCTTGAATTTTTTATTCGTGCTCTGACATCGGGTGGAGTGCCCGCATCTCGCCCCACACTCCAAACAGCGAAATTCGCGAAAAATTTTAGACACGTTCATACATAGTAGTAAAAAGTTGATATACCGGAGACATTTCCCCATACATTGTCGATTTTCGTTTGCAAAAATATCCTCTGACCGTGGTGTGTGATACCTTTCCGGACGCGCAGCCGCGAGCCCTCACCAGACCTGCAACATAAAAAAGACACATTAGTATTAAAAGTTTTGGACATAGCAAAAACAAAAATTTTTTCGAAAAACTTCAATAACTTTTCCAAATTTTTTCATCTTGAATTTTTTATTCGTGCTCTGACATCGGGTGGAGTGCCCGCATCTCGCCCCACACTCCAAACAGCGAAATTCGCGAAAAATTTCGCCCGCCCACCCACCCAGTGACGTTAACTCTGTACAGGAGGACTTCACTGGGAAGGACAAAATATTGGATTGGAAATTTGTTTTTATTTATCAAAATAAGCCACTAAATTTGACCGAAAACCAGCCCTTTACACTGGTTTTTGTAAACATTTTATTTTATTTGACCTAAATAATAATAAATATTATTTATCTAATTAGACAAGCTTATATTAGTAAATATGTTAAGGACTCCGACAAAGACTGCTCAAGATACGGAACAAGACTCTGCAAAGACCATGATAGGAACTGACCCTCTAACAGTAGGGACCTCCTCGGCTTCCACCACCAACGTCAGAAGGAGCGTGGGGGAGTGGGAGTCTGGGAAATCTGACACCCAGCAAAGCCCCACTCCCTCAAACAAGACCTTCTCGCTGGTGGTGAAATCCGGGAATAAAGGTTCTCGTACCAGCCTGACACCTTCCCCAACGAGACTCGTAAAGGTAGGGCCCCCAAAGCCGAAACCGAAGACGGTGCGAAAGCCGTCATCGGAGGCCAAGGTTGGCCCACCCAGTCTAGAGCTATTAAAAGGCCCAAACTTGGTGGCTGAAGCGAAGGCCTGTCTGGTGAAGGGGAAGCTCCACCTCAACAACTCTGGCAATATAAGTAGAGTTATAAAAAGCGGAGTTGTGGAGGTGATTGAGCGCCTCTTCCAGCTGGTTAAAGATGCCTGCTCAATAAAGAATGGAATGGATAAAAGTCAGCCCGAAACAGAGAAAGAAACAGAGGAAGAAGGGGAAGTACTATTAGGAAGAACAGAGTCACTAGTAAAAATTCTAGAAAAACAAGCCGAACTGTTAAAAGAAAATAATGAAAAAATGGAGACCCTGAGGGAATGTTTGGAGAGGAGGACTTATGCAAGCGTTGCGGCGGCGACCACCCGTATGCAGACCCCGGCACGCACCGCACTGCACTCGGTGGTCGTCACAGCGAATGATGAAACGGAAACAGGGGAAGAAATAATGAATAAGATAAGAAAGGCAGTTAACGCAAAGGAAGGAGAAGTCACGGTTGAGAGAATAAGGAAAACAAAAGATAGGAAAGTAATAATAGGATGTAGAACTGTTGAGGAAAGACAGAAAGTGAAGGAAAAAATTAGAAAAGCTGGACAAGACCTCAACGTAGAGGAGATAAAAAATAGAGATCCACTGGTCATTCTCAGGGACGTACTTAAATATAACAGCGATGGAGAAGTATTAAACGCCCTGAGGACACAGAACAGAGACCTATTTAAAGGCCTGGAAGAGGACCATATGAAGGTGGACATAGCCTATAAGAAGCACGCTAGGAACCCCTTAGCAAACCACATCATTATGAGGGTCTCTCCGAAGATGTGGAAGCGGATGGTCGATGCTGAATCCGTGCACATAGATCTCCAGCGAGTAAGAGTAGCCGATCAGTCGCCACTCGTGCAATGTTCACTCTGCTTGGGATACGGGCACGGGAGGCGATTCTGCACAGACACGCTGGAGAAGTGCAGCCACTGTGGGGGGCCCCATATGAGAACCGATTGTCCAGGCCGGCTGACCGGTGCAACCCCGACCTGCTGTAACTGTCTGCAGGCAAAACTGAACGACATTGAACACAATGCGTTCAGTCAAGAATGCGCAGTGAGAAGGAAGTGGGAAGCACTGGCCAGAGCCAAAGTAGCCTATTGCTAAGGTGGTTCCTGGAGTCCTTTTTGCCCCAGCCAATTCAAAGCCATACCTGGTCGCCCAGGCAAACTTGCAGCGGGCGGAGATTGCGACGTATGAGCTCATGCTCCAAGCGAGCAAAGATAAAATCGCGTTTGCGCTGCTACAGGAGCCGTATGTGGGGGGTGTAGGTAGAATGAGAGACTATAGGGGAGTGCGAATATACCAATGCATGAAACAGAGTGGCGGCCACATCAAGGCTGCAATCGCAGTCTTTGACCCTGATTTGAACGTCACTCTGTGCCCCGACTTGACCACGAATAATATCGTTGTGGTCAAAATACGAACATCAGCTTGGGAGATGGCAGTCGTCTCATTCTACTTTGAACCCTACCCCGCACCCATACAGCCATACTTGGAGCAGCTCAAACAGATTGAGTTAAAACTGGGCCGTTGCTTGATCGTCGGTGGCGATGCAAACGCCAAGAGTACTTGGTGGGGCAGCAAGAAAGTGGATGAACGCGGGGACGAAATGGCTGGGACACTAGAAGAAATGGGTTTGCAGGTACTCAACGAAGGGGATACCCCAACTTTTGACACAGTTAGAGGAGATAAAGTACTCACCAGCTTCGTTGACATAACGGCTTGCGCGACGGAACTGCTACACCTGATAGACGATTGGAAAGTTCGGGAAGACATGACTGGCTCGGACCACAACGGTATAACATTTAATATATATTTAAAAAGATCAAAAGGCATAAAAATACAGCGTACAACGAGAATTTACAATAGCAAAAAAGCAAACTGGGTCTATTTTCATGAGAAAATAGACCAGTTTCTAGAAGATAATAAAATAAGCATGCAAGAAATTCAAAATATAGAAAACAAAATACAATTAGAAAACATGATCAAAAACTACATTAACACTACAATACAAACATGCAATATCACTATTCCAAAAATAAAACAAAAAGATGTACTTACCATACCGTGGTGGTCCGAGCGGCTTGCCAAATTGAAGAAGGAGGTCGTCGTCAGGAAACGCAGGATCCGTTGGGCAGCTCCAATCCGAAGAAACAAAGTCGTTGCTGAGTACCTGCAAACAAAAGAAAATTATGAGAAAGAAGTAAAGAAGGAACAAGTGAAGAGTTGGAAGGAATTTTGTGAAAAGCAGGACAGGGAAGGATTATGGGAAGGGATTTATAGGGTCATCAAAGGTACTACGAATAGGCAGGAGGATCCTCCTCTAATTCAAAATGGCACGGCATTGGACCCAAAAAGATCGGCAATACTGTTGGCGGAGACTTTCTACCCGGAGGACCAAATGGATAGTGACAACACAGACCATCGGCGGATCAGAACAGCGGCTGACCAAGTGAACAGCGTGGTGCAAGATGAAACCCACGACCCGCCATTCACCTCTGTGGAATTGAAGGCCGCTGCTGACAGCTTTAATCCAAAAAAGGCTCCGGGTTCAGATGGTCTCACGGCCGACATCTGCCAGCATGCCATAAACCAAAATCCGGGAATTTTCCTATCACTGGCGAACAAATGCCTGGAACTGGGCCACTTTCCAAATGTTTGGAAAGAAGCCACGGTTATAGTGCTCAAAAAACCAGGCAAAGATAATTATATGGTCCCAAAGTCTTATAGACCCATCGGATTGTTGCCAGTGCTGGGAAAGATCCTGGAAAAACTGCTCGTAGGCAGGCTGAAGTGGCACATTCTCCCGAAGCTAAGTAATCGTCAGTACGGATTCATGCCCCAGCGCAGCACCGAGGACTCCCTCTATGTCCTAACAAAATACATACGCAATAAGCTGGAACAAAAGAAAATAATAACAATGGTATCACTAGACATAGAGGGAGCGTTCGACAGCGCCTGGTGGCCATTAATACGAGTCCGACTGGCTGAAGAAAAATGCCCAGTAAACTTAAGGAGAATGATGGACAGCTACCTACAATGCAGAAAGGTCAAAGTCCGGTATGCTGGCGAAGAATACGAGAAGAGTACTTCCAAGGGATGCGTGCAGGGGTCGATAGGAGGACCAATTCTTTGGAACCTTCTTCTTGACCCCTTGCTTCAGGAATTGACAAGGCGCGGAGACTATTGCCAAGCGTTCGCCGATGACGTTGTCTTGATTTTTGAGGGGGACACGGCAATGGAGGTCCAACGACGTGCGAATGCCGCTCTCGACTATGCTCTGCAGTGGGGTGTTAAAAATAAGCTGAAGTTTGCACCACACAAAACTAGTGCAATGGTGTTAACACGTAAGCTGAAGTACGACATCCCACTGTTGAGCATGGGTGGGATCGACATTGGCATGTCGAAAGAAATAAAGATCCTGGGGGTGACCATTGACGATAAGCTAACGTTTAATAGCCACATAGCTAACGTCTGTAGGAAAGCTATAAACGTCTACAAACAGCTGTCACGCGCCGCCAGGGTCACTTGGGGTCTCCACCCCGAAATTATACGCACTATTTACGTTGCAGTTGTCGAGCCAACAATCATGTACGCGGCCAGCGTTTGGGCACCGGCGGCTAGAAAGCTGGGAGTTCAGAAGCAGCTGGGAGCAGTCCAAAGAGGATTTGCTCAGAAGCTGTGTAGGGCGTATCGGACCGTATCTTTGAACGCGGCGCTGGTTCTGGCTGGGATACTACCTCTTGACCTCAGAATACAAGAGGCAGCCGCCCTGTATGAGGTCAAGAAGGGGGTGCCCCGGCCAGAACTAGGAGACCGAATGGTGGAGGAGATGGTCCCGTTTGTCGACACACCTCACCCCGCAGAACATATGGACTTGCAATTCATGTGCCTGGAAGACCAGGACCTGGTGGACGCTCATAACAAAGCAGTCAAAATATATACAGACGGCAGTAAAATTGATGGAAAAGTTGGGGCAGCATTGTCCTTTTGGGACAATGTAGCTGAAACAAAGTACAAAAAATTGAAACTGTCGTCTCACTGCAGCGTCTACCAGGCGGAATTGCTAGCCATATGCGTCGCCACAAAGCAGATCCTCGAGAGTGGAGAGAGAAGCTTTGGAATCTACAGCGACTCGCGCTCCTCACTTGAAGCCATAATAAATAATAGCTCCACTCATCCCCTGGCAGTAGAAACGCGCAAAAATTTGCTCGCAATTAAGCACCAGGACAAAGATGTCTCTTTGTTCTGGGTAAAAGCACACGCAGGTCTGCAGGGGAATGAGCGGGCCGATCAACTGGCAAAAGAAGCTGCTGAAAAGCTAAAGACGGCACCCGATTACGATATGACACCGGTTTCATTCGTAAAACGACAAATTCGAATGGAGACGAATGAAGAATGGAACCGGAGATATCAAATAGGTGAAACTGCTGGCATAACAAAAATGTTCTTCCCGGACGCCAAAAAGGCATATAAAACAATTAGACAGCTGCAACCTACCGGAGTTATGACCCAAATCCTAACGGGGCACGGTGGGTTCTCTGAGTACTTGAATCGTTTCAAGTGCAAGGAGAACCCATCGTGCGTCTGTGAACCAGACGTGATGGAGACAGTTCCTCACATACTTTTTGACTGCCCTGTATTCAACAAAGAAAGATTTGAAATAGAACAAATATTAAGCTCAAAAATTGAGGCGGAATCCGTAAAGCAATTAATAAGTGATAAGGTAAACTCAACAAAATTTATGGACTACTGTTTGGATATAGCTAATAAAGTTATAAAAAGAAACAAAACTGATAAATAAAGAATGCTGGAAGGCATACATTAAATTGTAAGCTTATCCAGCATTAAAATATTCGAAATAAAAGTAAACAAATAAACGAAAAAAGTAAATCAAACAATCCCTGTTCAAAACTGAGAAAGCAAAACACTCGATAGAACATGTAAACAAACAAATGTCAGAAATTATAAAGATATTCAAGGTCTCTGATCCCAAAGTCGGAGGAATTTATGACTTTACCGGTGATGACGGTAAAAAAAAAAAAAAAAAAAAAAAAAAAAAAAAAAAACCTAACCTAACCTAACCTAACCTAACCTAACCTAACCTAACCTAACCTAACCTAACCTAACCTAACCTAACCTAACCTAACCTAACCTAACCTAACCTAACCTAACCTAACCTAACCTAACCTAACCTAACCTAACCTAACCTAACCTAACCTAACCTAACCTAACCTAACCTAACCTAACCTAACCTAACCTAACCTAACCTAACCTAACCTAACCTAACCTAACCTAACCTAACCTAACCTAACCTAACCTAACCTAACCTAACCTAACCTAACCTAACCTAACCTAACCTAACCTAACCTAACCTAACCTAACCTAACCTAACCTAACCTAACCTAACCTAACCTAACCTAACCTAACCTAACCTAACCTAACCTAACCTAACCTAACCCGTCGATTTTCGTTTGCAAAAATATCCTCTGACCGTGGTGTGTGATACCTTTCCGGACGCGCAGCCGCGAGCCCTCACCAGACCTGCAACATAAAAAAGACACATTAGTATTAAAAGTTTTGGACATAGCAAAAACAAAAATTTTTTCGAAAAACTTCAATAACTTTTTCAAATTTTTACATCTTGAAATTTTTATTCGTGCTCTGACATCGGGTGGAGTGCCCGCACCTCGCCCCACACTCCAAACAGCGAAATTCGCGAAAAATTTCGCCCGCCCACCCACCCAGTGACGTTAACTCTATACAGGTGGACTTCACTGGGAAGGATAATTGCGCTTTTATTTTCTCTTTTTTTTTATTAATTGACTACGTCAGCTCAAAGCATTTTATTGAGTGCTTTGTCTATTGTTAT